>CM022532.1:3176034-3186034 GCA_012273795.1 Dendrolimus punctatus | reverse complement strand
AGACAGACAGACAGACAGACAGACAGACAGACAGACAGACAGACAGACAGACAGACAGACAGACAGACAGACAGACAGACAGACAGACAGACAGACAGACAGACAGACAGACAGACAGACAGACAGACAGACAGACAGACAGACAGACAGACAGACAGACAGACAGACAGACAGACAGACAGACAGACAGACAGACAGACAGACAGACAGACAGACAGACAGACAGACAGACAGACAGACAGACAGACAGACAGACAGACAGACAGACAGACAGACAGACAGACAGACAGACAGACAGACAGACAGACAGACAGACAGACAGACAGACAGACAGACAGACAGACAGACAGACAGACAGACAGACAGACAGACAGACAGACAGACAGGACAGACAGACAGACCAGACAGACAGACAGACAGACAGACAGACAGACAGACAGACAGACAGACAGACAGGACAGACAGACAGACAGACAGACAGACAGACAGACAGACAGACAGACAGACAGACAGACAGACAGACAGACAGACAGACAGACAGACAGACAGACAGACAGACAGACAGACAGACAGACAGACAGACAGACAGACAGACAGACAGACAGACAGACAGACAGGACAGACAGACAGACAGACAGACAGACAGACAGACAGACAGACAGACAGAGACAGACAGACAGACAGACAGACAGACAGACAGACAGACAGACAGACAGACAGACAGACAGACAGACAGACAGACAGACAGACAGACAGACAGACAGACAGACAGACAGACAGGACAGACAGACAGACAGACAGACAGACAGGACAGACAGACAGACAGACAGACAGACAGACAGACAGACAGACAGACAGACAGACAGGACAGACAGACAGACAGACAGACAGACAGACAGACAGACAGACAGACAGACAGACAGACAGACAGACAGACAGACAGACAGACAGACAGACAGACAGACAGACAGACAGACAGACAGACAGACAGACAGACAGACAGACAGACAGACAGACAGACAGACAGACAGACAGACAGACAGACAGACAGACAGACAGACAGACAGACAGACAGACAGACAGACAGACAGACAGACAGACAGACAGACAGACAGACAGACAGACAGACAGACAGACAGACAGACAGACAGAACAGACAGACAGACAGACAGACAGACAGACAGACAGACAGACAGACAGACAGACAGACAGACAGACAGACAGACAACAGACAGACAGACAGACAGACAGACAGACAGACAGACAGACAGACAGAAGAAAAAAAAGAAAAAAAAGATAGATAGATAACTCTGTTTATTGCACACCAAAACATACAATTACAAAACAGACGATATTTACAATATTTTCTAGGCGATACAATAGGCGGCCTTATCGCTCAAAGCGATCTCTTCCAGGCAACCTAAATGAAAAACAAATTTGAATCAGGCGATGTAGGTGGTGCAGGAAAAAAGCAATGGACACATAAATACTCAAACTAATTTAACACATTAATATACAAATACATACATATATACATAGTTATAAATATAATATACAATAATATACGTATACAATAATATATTACAAAACACATATGTTATTATAATAAATGTATTAGCATGATTATATTGTGTTAATCAGACAGCTATTATGGATAAATAGTGTTTTCTGAGTAAATTTCTAAATTTTGGTAAGGATTTGGCCTCTCTGACAGTAAGAGGCAGCATATTCCAAAGTTTGACAGCCTGCACTGTAAAAGAATTATCATAATAGGATGAAGTGTGTGCAGGTGTCATAAGTTTTCGATACGTATCAGATAATATACTTTTTAAAACAGAAAATAAGGGATATTTTAAGTATCATGCAAGCAAATTTTAAATAACCAATTATATATTGTTGCAATAGTGCTTGTTTTTGCTGGATAGATGATTTACAACAAATTAACAAAGAGTAAATTTTTGGTGCTCTTAGAGTTTACTTTAATTAACTTTTACTGTTTAGTTTCTTCTAATGCAATTTTAGTTATCGCTAAAGAGGAGAAGTAGTAAGAGAGAGGGAAGGATTTTGAAACTTATTTTTTGTATAGCTGAAACGTCTATTTGTTTGCGGGGGTTCGGTGGCACGCCCGAAAGGCAAGAATAGACGTATGGCAGATAATAAGATGACGTGTATTTAGCACAATCTCGAAGTTACACGCTGCAGGGTCTCCCCCTACCCCAAAGGTCGGGGTAAGATTATGGCGTTGTAGACGACGGCACAAAACCGAAGCACACGGTTCGATGCGGTGCGGTACGGATCGATACAAAGCGGCCACGCGACAGGCGAGGGTACAAGGCAAGAAGTGAGGTGGAAGTCTACACGTTCCGAATAGTAACCGGAGGGAAGCTACCAAGAAGCGTGAGAGAGGAAGGGAAGTGTTGAGTTTTAGAGTAGTTCCAGGGAGGAAGCTATCCGGGAGCGCAGCGGAGCGGGTGGAAGCTGGATTGACAAAACATGGTGTTCCCGCGAACGTGATGTTTTGCATTAAGAACGCGTCAACGCGATGTAGTTATTCGCCGGTATTGTACAGCGCCATCTAGTGTTGAGTTGCTAAAACTATGAATTACAATCAATGTGTTTTCTTATGTTGATTATATTAAGTGATGTAACAACATAAAATAAAGCTATGTAACAACATAGCTTTATTTTATGTTACCTAAAAACATGTAATGAATTTATGGAGATGTGATGTATTGACATTTTTTTAGTAGATTGTCTTATTTAAGAAATTAATTTTGTCCATATTCTGTTACCTGCATCTCCATTAATTCCTAATCAATAATAATTTATTATATTGATATGTTAGAAAACATTTACAAACAAAAATTTTAGTTTATAAAATAATCAAATCTTAAAACTTTTGGATATGAATATTTTTGTTTCAATAATAGCCCTTTTCAAGTGGTTTAGTTGCTCTTAAGTTGCTGCATTAAACTATTCCGTGTACTTACCCCTTAGTTCCTACTACTGATATAAATTTACATTACATATAACACACCCAGTATGAACCCATCGAATCATCCCAAGTCCACTATTAGAAATTATTTCATTGATTTTTAGGGTAGAATAATCTTTGGGCCATAACTAGTCGTCTAATAATCATCGTGAACATATTGTGTAACACAAAAAGAGTTTGCCATTATGGAATATTTTTTAGAATCGTTAAATTAGTATTGGTAATTAATAGACTTATAAAGATGTACTAATATCTGTACAGACATTTAATTGCGAATTAAAATTACTACATATACTAAAATGTGTTATGAATTCATTTGTGCATGTATTTTTTTATGATTCGGTACAAGACACAACTTTAGTTGCTAATTTTATAGATTTTTATTCTTTAATTATAGAAGAAAAACTGAAACCTCTGAGTAATATTAACTTATAACACAAAGAGGGATTAAATCATTACGATCATTTAAACTTTTCACTTACATAAAAATATTTAATTATCAAATATAAATATATATATAAAAATGGGGTGATTTTTTATAGCTGATATCCCAAAATCACGCACACATTGATAGTTTTTCTAGAGTGAAAATAGCAACGCTTCGCGTTTTCGATGCCGTTTTTGGCGATGTTCTTTGTTCGCAATGCTCTCTCTCTCTAGACATGTTATACCTCAATGATTATTTTATTTTTTATAGTTAAATATTTATTTTATTAAATGAATAGTTTGATGATCGTTATGATTTAATCGCTTTATGTGTTATAATTTTATATTGCTCAAAGTTTTTTTTTAAATAATTAAAGTATTAGCAATTAAAGATGTGTTTTGGAACGAACCATAAAAAAATACATGCACAAATGAATTCATAACACATTTTAGTATATGTAGTAATTTTCAATTCGCAATATAGTATTTTTAGTCAATAAATCTTTTTCTTTCTTTCTTTCTTTCAATAAAATGTCCGTACATATATTAGTACATTTTTATAAGACTGTAGTAATAGAACTTACGGGGTATGTACACGGAAAAGTTTAGTGCAAGGACTTAAGAGCAACTAAACCATTTAAAAAGGGGTATTATTAAAATAAAATTTTCATCCAAAAGTTTTTATTCAAACTAGTTCGGTTTGATTATTTTATAAACTAAAATTTGTTTCTTAACCATGTCGTTATAAATTCATAACTGTGGTGGATGGTTGCCGGTTTGTGTAATAAAAGTGAGTTTTTGTAGCACATTTTATATTAAGTAAGAAAACAAGGTTAACATCATTACATCATAGATAACAAACTTAAAACAAACGCGTAAAATTCTCGAGCATTTAAGATTACTGCGACAAGAACGTACTCGCGCGCTGACCGAAGCAGACTGTCTACAGCGGTTAACTGTCTGAAGGAGAGGGGCTCGCGCGCGGTAAGGGAGATGCGGGCGGCGAATAACGTAAAGGCGGCTTGCCACGGTTATGTCGCTTAGGCAGCCTGCTGGCCGCTACATCCTCCCCCTCGAGGGCAGGAGAGGAACACTTCTCCTGCACTCGCACAGAACGCATTTCCGCTTTAGGCGGACGGCCTCTATGTCTCTTGGGTACAACGGGACGAAGAGGCAAGTCGTTGTCATTTCGAAGATAAAATCGCGTTAACTGGGATACGTGAAATTTACCCAAAATATTATCTGGAGAATGAATACTAGACACGTTGTAAGTAGTCGGACTACATCTTTTCGATATAACGTAAGGTCCATCCCTTTTGGGCACAAACTTATTTGAGAAAGCTTTAGAAGCGTCACTTAGGGCGTGTGTCTTTAGGAGAACTTGATCACCAACCGCAAACTTCTCTGCCGGTTTGCGTGACTTGTCGGCGTACGCTTTTCTTTTATCCTGCTGTTCCTCGACACGATCCCTAACACTCACTAGGGAATCAACAAATTTTTTCAAATAAGGCGTGATCTGAGGAATGAAATTCTCCTTGTTCAGTACTGCTCTTATATCGTTATGAACTTCTAACGGAGAACGCAACTCTCGTGCAAAATTAAGGTAAGCTGGCGAAACACCTGTTGTCTGACAAACAGCTGAGTTCATAGCGAACCTAACCAACGGAAGCTGTTGAGGCCACGACGAGTGTTTCGTATTAACCAACTGCGACAACTGGAATTTCAAATCTCTGTTTTTACGTTCTGCAGGATTAGCCTCTGGGTGATAGAGGGGCAAAAGATCCTGCTTGACACCCAAAACGAACATGACTTGCTGCATCACCGCAGCGATGAACTGAACACCATTGTCAGAAACTACACGACGAGGCAGACCGTAGCGAAGGAAGTACTCTTCGATAAGAACTTTAGAACACGCTACCGAAGAAGCTTCCGTTAACGCAAACAGCTCAACCCAACGAGTCGCAGTGTCTTCTACTAACAAAATCCATCTTTCTCCACAAGGACCTGCTGGAAGAGGGCCAAATAGATCAATGGCCAAAACCTCTCCTCTCTGATTCAAAACGGGAGTTTGCAGAAGTCCGGGAGGCTTTTCGTTTGAAGCTTTATACCTCTGGCATGTAATACAAGTCCTTACAAAATCTGCAATGATACGACGCATGCCAGGGAAATAAAAACGTTGTGACACCCGGTGAAACGTGCGGTCTACGCCGTGGTGCCCTGCAAGAGGAGAATCATGGCACTCCTTTAAAATTTCGAGACGAAGACTTTCAGGCACAACAAGTTGTGGTTCTTCGCTATCGACATCCGGATTATACCTATAAAGAACTCCCTGTTGCATGAAATAACCTCGCTCAGACCAACGCTTCACATCAACGGACATGGGGTCAGCAACATTTTCAAAATCTGATATTATTTTGTTAAGTTCTGGGTCTCCTAATTGAGCCTGACGCAAGTCACTTGGGCGACGCGTGGGCAAGTCAACCAGAACTGAACACAAACCACACTGAGCTTTAGTATCATATTCGCAAGGAGGGCGACTAAGAGTATCAGCAACTACATTAGCTTTTCCAGGTGTGTATTCAAACCGTAAATTGAAACCTTGGAGCTTAAGAGCCCACCGAACTAATCTACCAGACGGAGATTTCAAAGTAAGCAACCATCTCAGAGGTTGATGGTCACTGGCTACAACTACTTCATGACCATCGATGTAGCCCCTAAAACGTTCTACAGCCCAAATCACGGCCAATGCCTCACGCTCCGTACAACTGTAGTTTTTTTCAGCTGGTGTAAGCAGGCGGCTGGCAAACTCTATTGGCCTTTCATCCTTGCCTTCTCCTTGCAGCAAAACGGCTCCTAAAGCATAGTTACTAGCGTCGGTTCGAAGAACAAAGGGCTTGCTGTAGTCTGCCTGAATCAAAATGGGAGCTGAGACAAGACGATTTTTCAACTCCTGGAAGGCACCAGCTTGTTCTGAAGACCACGACCATTCTTGATTTTTTTTAGTTAGACGAGTGAGTGGCTCCGCTACTGCGGAAAAATTTGGAATAAATTTTCGAAACCACGAGCACGTCTGCAAAAATGTTCGAAGATGACGCAACGTAGTAGGAGGTTTCATTTCAGCAACAACACGTATTTTCTCATTATCAGGTGAAATCCCATCCTGAGTGATGACATGACCGAGATACTTCACCTCATCACGTGCAAAAACACACTTTTGACGATTTGCACGTAACTTGAATAAACGCAGTCTGTCAAAAACAGCACGAAGATCTGCAATATGCTTTTCAAAACCTTCTGACAAAATCAACAGATCGTCTTGGTATGCCAAAAGCGTAACGTCTTTGAGAGACGAACCAGACCGAAGTCGATCAACGAGTCTTTGAAAGGTAGACGGCGCGTTTTTGAGGCCAAAGGGCATGCGAACAAAACGAAAAGTACCAAAAGGTGAAACAAACGCCGTTTTGTCACGATCACATTCCCTTACTAACACTTGCCAAAAACTGCTACGCATGTCTATAGAAGTCATGAAACAATTTCGTTTTGTAGACTGAACGAGCTCGTCGATAAGCGGCATAGGGTAAACGTCTGTTTTTGTAACTGCATTTAACTTCCTATAATCGACGCAGAAACGGACCTCACCATTCTTTTTGGGCACCATCAAGGCTGGAGAAGACCAAGCGGACTCACACTCCTCTATTACCCCTTCTGCCAACATCTTGTCAATCTCTTTACGCATAACCTCTTTCTTGGCGGGCGTTAACCTGTAAGGAGGGACAGAGATAGGAGCATGGTCACCCGTATCAATTCTATGTTCCGCGTAAGGAGTTGGGTCTCCCCCTGGTGCAAAGACATCTTCATATTCCCTAATGACCCCGGAAATTTCCAAACGTTGACGCGGATTTAAAGACGTTGCCTCGTCATCCCGCAATACACCAAGGGACGCACACGATAGCCCAGGTGACTCATTTTCAAAACGTAAAGGAAATACACGTGACTTATTTTCCGAAAAAGTCCACGTAGAACGGCCAAAATCAATATTTAAATTAAACAACTTAAGAAAATCAATACCCAGCAATGTCTCATTACTCGTTGCGTTAGGGAAAACTAAAAATCGCACTAGTTTTGTTTTATGTTCAAGAGTCACCTCAACTTCCGTTGCCAGTAAGTCCATAGTCTTACTAAGGCCATCGGCTAATTTAACAACTTTTGTTACGGTATAAAACGGCTGGGCTTTCTGCTTAAGGAGCTTGTATAAAGTATGCCCAGCAATGCTACTTTTAGCTGCAGAGTCAGCTAAACCCACTCCATGGTTACCCAATATGGAGATATTAAGAACCGGCCGCAACGGCTGTTCATTATAATTAAAACAAATAGGGTTAAAACGCAAAGGTTGACAGTCACTAACTTCTTTGAAAAAACTTTGAGAATTACTGTCCCTATTCACACTACTGTTAACAGAAAATGATTTGGTACCACTGACTTTGTCGCTAAAAGTTTGAGAATCGCTTAAAACAGCATTACGACTACATTTACATTTACAAACTTTACTAGCTAAACATGTACAAAAATCATCATCAACAGTAGGACAAACTGAAAAAGGTACAAAATTACTAACATTATTACATTTCTTATTTCTACAAAAATTCGTTAAATGGGCACAAACGCTTCGTGGCGGTTTGTTACAAACGTTTGTCGGCGTCTGCGCCTCAAAGGATCGCCGCGGCGGCGGCGAATCATAAAGGCGAGGAGGCCCCGCCTTACGTTCATCGTCGCACTCGCATGACGTAATCGCGTCGGTTTCAACCGAATAAAACGCACTTGAACTTGGGTTCATGTTTTGTTTTGGGTTACACTTTACGCACTTAGACCTAATTACGCCTATTGCACCGCACCCGTAACATTTTAATGGCACTTTATCACCTTTTACATTTTTAACACTTAACAATTTTTCGCACGCATCTTTTGTATGTCCGCGACGCTTGCAATAAACACAAAATAAACGGCTTGTCTTGCTATCGACGTTCGAACTGGCCGTAGTGTCGCTCTGCGCTGGAACATTGCGTGTTAACCCGCTCACACGCGTTTCGGCGTGATGAGACGGTCTCGACGAGACCGTGGAGACTGAACCGGTCTCTCGAGCTTCGGCTAACGAGTCTTCTATACTACGAGCCTTTCTAAGCAAATCCTCAAAAGTACATATGCTCTCGCGATCGACTCGTTTTCTAATACGACGATCTAAAAGACCAAAAGTCATATCCAATTCCACTCGCTCACATAAATCTCCAAGTGGAAGCTTTGCCAACAACGCTCTTACCTTAGCAATAAAGAGGTCGGTAGGCTGGTCTCCTTGAGATAATGCGAAGAGCTCTGTGTATACTCTATGAGGCGGTCGGCGCATTCCATATGCCGAACGAAGCCTCGTCACTGCTTCCGTCCAAGAGGTTGTGGTAGATTTGACGCCCTGCCACCAAACTGCTGCAGAATCAGTAAGAAGCATGGACAAGCCCTTCAAGGCGTCCTCATCACTGACCTTGAGGCACGATTTGTAGACACTCACTGCGTCTAAGAAATTTTCCACGGACTCATCGGGGCTTCCCGAGAAACGTGCCGTACACTGGGTAAAATTTCCACACCTTTGAATAGCGACGTCCGAAAAGAAGGCGGATGGATCTGGAGTTGACGCTCGTACCTCTTTCAGCAACTGAGAGCAAAACTCCTGCTGTGACTTCTGCAAGGACGTTATGAGATTTGAAAACATCTCTTGCGACATCGTCACACTCTGATTATCCTCTTCCTCAGCATCAGACGACGCGGCAGCGCCTTGGCGAGTACGCGGCATCTTGTTTTGTAACTAATTACTACACAAACACGACAAAACACTAATTATTTGAGTTGGGCGCCAGATGTGGTGGATGGTTGCCGGTTTGTGTAATAAAAGTGAGTTTTTGTAGCACATTTTATATTAAGTAAGAAAACAAGGTTAACATCATTACATCATAGATAACAAACTTAAAACAAACGCGTAAAATTCTCGAGCATTTAAGATTACTGCGACAAGAACGTACTCGCGCGCTGACCGAAGCAGACTGTCTACAGCGGTTAACTGTCTGAAGGAGAGGGGCTCGCGCGCGGTAAGGGAGATGCGGGCGGCGAATAACGTAAAGGCGGCTTGCCACGGTTATGTCGCTTAGGCAGCCTGCTGGCCGCTACATCCTCCCCCTCGAGGGCAGGAGAGGAACACTTCTCCTGCACTCGCACAGAACGCATTTCCGCTTTAGGCGGACGGCCTCTATGTCTCTTGGGTACAACGGGACGAAGAGGCAAGTCGTTGTCATTTCGAAGATAAAATCGCGTTAACTGGGATACGTGAAATTTACCCAAAATATTATCTGGAGAATGAATACTAGACACGTTGTAAGTAGTCGGACTACATCTTTTCGATATAACGTAAGGTCCATCCCTTTTGGGCACAAACTTATTTGAGAAAGCTTTAGAAGCGTCACTTAGGGCGTGTGTCTTTAGGAGAACTTGATCACCAACCGCAAACTCCTCTGCCGGTTTGCGTGACTTGTCGGCGTA